>CAMTDV010000003.1:70796477-70841477 GCA_947069175.1 Scalesia atractyloides | reverse complement strand
CTCCCACCTCCAGAAGAATAAAACATAGACATTTCGCCTATCATTAGAATTTTTTGAAAATTCATATCATATAGAAATTTATATTATACAGAATTTTTGAAAAAGACTCTCGAAAGGAAAGACTTACTATCTATGGGATCTGATCCTACACCGTTGCTCAATACCTTAGTGGATCGACTCTATTACATAAGTAGATTCCCAACGTTTGTCTCACATCATGACATACGTAAGCAGTTCTTATTGTATCGGCCAAAACCTCACTAATTGATCTTTACGGTGCTTACTCTATCAAAAATAGCTAGGCATATCTATTTCTTCATATTTCAACTTTTATGAAGTTCTTTCTTTTCTACAGCTAATAAAAATCGTTGTTTAAGACGATGCATATGTAGAAAGCCCTTTTTTCTAGTATTTACTAGCGAATTTGATCTTTCTTTACTTTTTTCTTTCTGTAGTAGCGATAGTCGCACGTAATGACAGATCACGACCATATTATTAAAAGCTTGTGGTAAGAATGAGTTTTGTTCGAGCGCTCGAAAATAATATTTCAAAGCTTTCGTGTGTTCTAAGTTACTTGTGTGGATAAGTCCTATGTTATAGAGTATATAACTTCGGTCATAGGGAACAATTTCTAGTCACATAGCTTCATAATAATTCTGTAAAGCTTCCGCATAATTTCTTCGGATTGAGCTGACATTCGTTACGGTCGTCATTCAATTCAAAGAATCTCCATTATAGAAACCGTACATGAGATTTTCATCTCATACGGCTCCTCTCTTATGTGCATAGTGATAAAATGATAAAGAAGATGAAAATCTTCTCATTATGAACCGGGTAAGGCTAGTGTTTTTAGAAGAAATCTCTAGCCAACCTTACTGCAAGAGATCTTTTCTTAACATCAAACGTATTGGTACTAGAGATAAATAATCACTCCAACAATTTCTTTGTTCTCAACGCTTCCCAATTTCCAGAAATTAGTCACTTCAACAACCTTCGATGGTTATACGGGTATCCAAAATACAAACGAGATGGATAATTTAATTGACCCCATTTTAGCAGACTTGGGACTAAAAGAATGGTTGGGACAACAAACGGGCATTTAATTGACCCCATTTTAGACCAAGCGGTAATAATTTACCGTATCCCAAGCCCATATAGGGAAAATAAGTCGTGAGTATTTACTTGAGCTAGTCTTCTTCTTTTATTTTTTTTTAAATAACTCACCCGTATACTAAAGTACCAAGTGTAGATAGCATTTACCGGCAAGGCTCTAGTCTGGATTATGGCATTAGCTAGCCAATTATATTCTAACGGTCTTATAAACCGAATAGTGTAAAGGATCATTACGTATAACGCTTGATTAAACGATGATCGGATAGAATGTAGTTTAATCCCGACAAGTACTTGACTTGTATAATATGGGTAAACAATTAACATTCAGGATTTTGAGGATAAAATGATAAGGTTAAACCCGTTTCGGTTAAATTCCGTAAACTAGTTACGTATAATCAACCGTACGCTTATAAGCGATAATGGGTAACCGGATAGGTCATGGACAAGTTCTATATGCCATTATATTTTAAATAAGTTAAGATATTAGTAAGATATCAACTTGTATGCCTGTTAAGGTTTTAAAACGAAACTATGCCTCATAAGGGCATTTCGGTAATTTCATACCGTTTAAAAGGAACTTGAATAAAATTTAATGTTATAATTATAAGTATTCTAGAAAAATAATTTATTTATGATATAATATCAGTAGGATATCAATATACATTGTATTGTATCTTTTATGACCAAACTATTCACCAAAGGGGCATTTTGGTCATTTTACACAAAGTTTATACATTATTTGAGATTCTAAGTTTATAACATGTACCCACTGTAAATATGTTTAAAATAAGTTTTAAAATCAGTAGGTAACAAGTCTTGGTCAATTAATATGGTTTGAAACCATATTATGCGCCGAAACGACGCTTATGTCATAAAATGACGTCTTTAAGCGATGTTTAAGATACTGATATTATGGTCAGATTAAAATGTTTTAAATATGTTATTCAATATAAGATATTAGTAGGTGAATGATTTATCTTGAAAAGATTTGATTAAAACCATTTTATGAGCCACAAGGGCTAAAATCGCCATTTATCGACATAGTTTAAGGACTTGCTTGAAAACTCAGTTTATAACTTGGTTTAACATCCCAAATAATCCTACTTATAATATTTCATCAGTAAGAAACTCATTTTCATGTTCATTTCCATTTAAAACCTTGTTTTATACAAAAAGGGCATTTTAGTCAAAAATGGCATAATTATGGAACTTGCGCATAAACTTGGATTCCGATTATGATCATGTAATATAACCTCAGAGGGTTATGCTACATTATATTATGATCTTAATGAAACTTTAGATCAGTAGGTAACTAATCAAATCGGGTCAGAATCGAAAGTCAAAGCAGAAGTCAAACTTCGCGACTTTCGGTTTCGAACCGACCCTAGAACTGAAATTGACGAGCCGAACATGTTCTTACATGTTCTAATAATTATTACCAACTTGTTTAAGTGTCAAAACAGGTTTCATAACATATATAAGATCAATTTATATTTTTTCTGAAAAATGGCCTGTTTGACTTTTTAATATCATAACTTTGACCCGTCATTTGGTCTAGCAAACGTGATCTTCAGGAGGTGCCCTTTATAGGGATTAACACCTACCTTATTATGATCACTTAACCATGTTCGTTATGAACAATGGCTGGACCATAATGGTCTTAACCGAAAGTCAAAGCGTTCTCCGTAAAATGCTTGACTTTTGGCTATAAAAGCCTATAAACGAAAATGCAAGAGCAAGGAACACTTACAAGAGGTTCCTAGAATGCAAGAGAACTAAGTTGGATGCTCCTTTTAGCTAGGAACTTTCAGAGGAGAGAGAAAAGTGAATTAATGAGAAAGGTACAAGTTGGAATGTGAACTCAAACACCTATTTATAGTTGGAGAACTCAAAGAAGGTGAAGCCAGGTGTTTACGGGTGTAAGAGGAAGCTTACAAGTGTCCCAAAACGTGGCATAGCAGTTTGGGAAGCCATGGTTTTTGTTTTAATGGTTTTGGAGTTTTGTTTGGGAGCCAAGCAAAACTTTCTGCAGCAGATGTCTTCTTGCGCCCCGCGAGAGACATAGGGTATGTCTCCCGCGGCCCGCGACCGCCCCACGGCCACTTTCAAACTTTGACACTTTTAGCCCCTTAACTTACTAAAGCTTCTAAAACCTTCTAAAACACCTTTTTGGCACATTTAGCCCTCCGTAGCCAATACTAGGCATACCCGGGATGATGCCCGGTCATTTTCGAGCTCTCGGTTCGTTAAAAGGTCACTCAGAGATAAAAATTAACATGTTGACACTTTTAATCCCTCCATTATCTATTATTGGATTTAATCACTCTCGTCCAACAAACAGGACATATGAGAGTTAAGACTACGTAAAGGATCACTCAGAAGCTCAGTATAAGCATGTTGACTCTGATGTCACTTAGTGGCTAGGCATGTTGACACAACGGTCACTCAGAGGCCGAGTTTAAGCATAACGACACTAATGGTCGTTCAGAGGCTACGTTTTATGCATAACGACACTAATGGTCGTTCAGAGGCTACGTTTTTATACATGACGACACTAATGGTCGTTCAGAGGCTAGGTTTATGCATGTTGACATCAGAAAGTCATTCAGAGGCTCAGTTTGAGCTTGTTGTCACTTTTAGTCCATATTAGTCTTTTAATTGTCTATATTAAAAATACAACACGTGTCACTATATTATTGGATACAATTTTACAGGGTGTTACATCCTCACCCCTTAAAAGAAATCTCGACCTCGAGATTTTATTCAAAAAGATGGGAGTACTTTTGTCGCATAGTGGACTCAACCTCCCATGTATATTCATGACCTCTAAAAGCGTCCCACTTAACCATTACTATAGGTATCATTTTCCTTCGCAGCTTCTTAACTTGTCTATCCTCGATCGAAATTGGTTTCTCAATGAACCTCAGGTTTTCATCAATTTGCACATCCTTGTGCAACATTGCTAGCGACTCATCGGCTAGACATTTTTTAAGATTTGATATGTGGAACCCATCATGAATTCCGCTAAGCTCCTCTGGAAACCTGAGCTTATAAGCTATAGTGCCGACACTTTCGACTATCTCGAATGGTCCAATATATCTTGGGCTCAACTTGCCCTTCTTTCCAAAATGCATCATACCCTTCCAGGGTGATACTTTCAGCATGACCTTGTCCCCAACTTGGAACTCAAGAGGTTTATGCCACTTGTTAGCCTAGCTTTTCTGCCTTTCTCTGGCAGCTTTGAGACGATCACGGATTTGCACAATCTTTTCTGTGGTCTCCAGGATAATCTCTGGTCCTGATAGTTGGGCTTCCCCAACTTCTGCCCAACACACTGGCGTTCGGCACTTTCTCCCATACAAGGCCTCAAAAGGAGAATTCTATTAGGGGTAAGTGGTCATCCCAACTTCCACCTAAATCAATCACACACGCCCTAAGCAATCTTCCAGTGTCCGGATAGTACGCTCACTTTGACCATCAGTCTGCGGATGGTAAGCCGTACTAAAGTTTAGTCGTGTGCCTAAAGATTGTTGGAAACTTTTCCAAAAGTGAGACGTGTATCTAGTATCTCTGTCAGATACAATAGATACTGGCACACCGTGTAGGGACACAATCTTGTCTACGTACAACTTAGCCGATTTGCAGAACTATAAGTCTCTTTAATTGGCAAGAAATGTGCTGACTTAGTCAGCCTATCAACAATGACCCAAATCGTGTCATTACCACATTTGGTCTTTGGTAACTTGGTAATCAAGTCCATAGTTACCATTTCCCATTTCCAAGTGGAAATCTCAAGTTGTTGTAGAAGTCCTGACGGTTTCTGATGTTCGGCTTTAACTTGCGAACACGTTAGACACTTAGCTACATAAGTGGCTATGGATTTCTTCAAACCCATCCACCAATAATTCTTCTTTAGATCTTGATACATCTTGTCACCTCCTGGGTGAACTGAGTATCTCGAACTATGCGCTTCTTGGAGGATTAGATCTCTAAGTCCTCCAAAGACTGGAACCCACATTCTATCGTTGAATCTAAGGATTCCATCCTTTCCTGGCACTAACTGATCAATAGTTCCGCCTAATCCCTCATTGGGGATATTAGCCTCTAATAGAGCTTGCTTCTGCGCATCTAGTAGCTTCTCACTCAAGCTATTTCTGAGCTCCATGCTCTTGGCATTAATCCTAATAGGTTTAACCCTTTCCTTGCGACTTAAGGCATCAGCAACTATATTTGCCTTGCCGGGATGGTAGCGAATCTCGCAATCATAATCATTAAGAGTTTCCATCTAACGACGTTGTCGCATGTTCAATTCTTTCTGATTGAACAAATGCTGGAGTCTTTTATAGTCTGTATATATAATACACTTTGTGCCATACAAGTAATCTCTCCACAGTTTTAGTGATAATACAATGACACACAGTTCCAAATCGTGGGTGGTGTAATTCCTTTCGTGCACCTTTGACTGTCGTGATGCATAGGCAATCATTTTGCCCTTTTGCATTAGCACACAGCCCATGCCAGTGTGCGATGCATCACAGTAGACCACAAAATCTTCTACACCTTCTGGTAGGGATAACACAGGAGCATTGTTCAACTTGTGTTTAAGAATCTTAAAAGATTCTTGTTACTTTAGACCCCAATTATACTTAACATTCTTATAGGTCAAGGTAGTTAAAGGAGTGGCTATTCTTGAAAAGTTCTCAATGAATCTTCTGTGGTAACCAGCCAGTCCTAGGAAACTACGTATCTCTGTTGGGGTTTTGGGCACTTCCCAATTCATTATGGCCTCAATTTTGGTGGGATCCACTTGGATACCATGCTCCCTTACCATGTGTCCAAGAAATTGGACTTCTCTAAGCCAAAATTCAAATTTAGAGAATTTAGCATAAAGCTTCTCTTGCCTTAGCAGTTCTAAGATGCACCAAAGATGTTTCTCGTGATACTTGATTACGAGAGTAGATAAGTATGTCGTCTATAAAAACAATACGGTTTGCAGACTCTGTTCATGAGATCCATGAATGCTGCAGGTGCATTTGTGAGCCCAAAAGGCATCACCAGAAATTCGTAATGACCATAACGAGTCCTGAAGGCAGTCTTAGGAACATCTTCACTTCTAACCTTTAGCTGATGATATCCTGATCTCAAATCGATCTTGGAGAAGTAACTAGCCCCTTGAAGTTGGTCGAATAAATCATCGATCCTAGGCAGAGGATATCTATTCTTGATTGTTAACTTGTTCAGCTCTCGGTAGTCGATGCACATTCGCATTGAACCATCTTTCTTCTTTACAAACAGAATAGGAGCTCCCCAAGGCGAGGAACTAGGCTGAATAAAGCCTTTTTTCAAGAGTTCGTCTAGCTGCGTCCTTAATTCCTTCATTTCCGTAGGTGCTAGCCTATATGGAGCTCTAGCTACGGGTGCTGCCCCTGGTATGATATTAATCTTGAATTCCACTTGTCTATCTGGAGGTAGGCCTGGTAATTCCTCAGGGAAAACATCGGGATACTCCGAGATAACTGGTTGATCTTCAAGGTTTGGCTTAGGTTCATTTATGGTTACTTGTGCCATGTAGATGACACAACTTTTTCTCAAACACTTGGATGCCTTAAATAACGACACCTTGTCCGACAATCCATAGTGTGAGTCTCCGGGAATGGTGATCACTTCACCAGATGGGGTCTTAATTTCGATGAGCTTCTTATCGCAGGCAATACGAGCTTGGTTATAAGATAACCAATCCATACCTAAGACAACATCGAACCCTGCCAATTTCATTGGTAAAAGAGAGATAGGGATGAAATGATTTTTAATGGATATAGAGCATCCATCAAGAATGGAAGAAGCAGTTTCTAAGGTTCCATCGAAAAGTTCTATCTCATAAGTTTTATCTAGAGTTCTTATAGGTAAATTTAACAGTTTACTAAACTTATGATCAAAAAATGATTTATCCGCACCCGAGTCGAAAAGAACTCTAACATAATAATTGTTAATGGGGAAAGTACCTGTTATGATGTTATTGTCCTTAACAGCTTCCTTAGCAGTCAGTCGAAAAGCGCATGCATTTCCCTTCTTGGCCTCTCCAGGCTTCGGATTATTATTCTTTGAGTTCTTAGGGCAGTTAGTTGCAATGTGCCCTTTTTCATTGAAGATATAACATACAGCATCCTTAAGATCTTTACAATCTAGGGTCTTATGCCCTCTCCTTTTACAAATACCACAAGGTCTAGCTTATGAATCAGAATTACAATGTCCCTAGTGTCTGCGGTTGCAAGTCTTGCAAAATGGCATCACAGCCAACTTGCCTTGGTTCCCTTTGAACCCGAATCTCCCTTTATTTATCTTATTAAATCTTTGGGAGTTGTCTTCATCTCTCTTCCTTTTCCCGTCAGTTTCTGGCTTAACTGACTTTTGCCTTACAAGATCAAGGGTGAGAGAGAGATAGGTCTACAACAGACCTATAGGTATTAGGCTGAGCAGCCTTTACCATGCCCTTAATCTCGGGCGCTAATCCATTGATAAAACATGAAATGCGTTTGGATTCAGGGGTGATTAGGTAGGATACTAACCTAGATAGGGAATTAAGTTTAGGTTTTTCATTGAAAGAGACAAGAAGTCTGTCTCTATTTTCCCCACCTCATAGGGTGGGCAGTAGGTTTCCTTAATAAGGTACATAAACTTAGACCATCCCAGAATATACAGGTATACTTTACATGTGGACTGAATCATGGCTTTCCACCAAGTTAGGGCATCGCCCTTGAAGGATTCTGATACACACTTGACCACATCCTTTTCAGCACAGCCGCTGATGTCTATGATGGTCTCCATCTCGTCCAGCCACTTTAGGGCTTCTACAACTCCTTTTTCCCCATTAAAGTCTCGGGGTTTACAGGAGAGAAAGTACTTGTAGGTGCATCCATCCTTAGAAGAACGGGACCTATCAGCATAGTCTATTCTCTTAGGTTCACTCTTCGCATTTGATGGGTGAACAGAGATCTCTTTATGAGATGAGGATGGGGTAACCGACAGTGGTCTAGAGCGAGTATCACTCGACTCTCTTTGCTTTTCTATGGCCTTACCCATGGCCCTTTCCACAGCCGCATTAATGCGATCTTGGAAATCATTATCATTATCTATGTTTCCATTTTCGGCATTGTTAGGTTCAATGTCCCGCTGGCTATTTTGTGCTTCATTTGAATTAGCCATTCTTCAAATCTTTGGTTCTATATACCAAATAAAATTTGCCTTATCCATGGTATACCAACCATTTCAGTTAAAACATTGGATATAAAAAAAAATCCATCGCCTAATCATGCTAGTGTGAATAACATCATAACTCTTAGGCTTAAAGTATCTATATTTGGCCTAGGTCTTAATAGGACCATGATATGCAATTTATGATCTGGACAAGGTCCATATATTACTAGACAGTGGATCGTAATGTCACAACTGTCATTGTCATCTTTGACAATTGTATAGCATATAGGCTTGTCACAAAGGACATTTAAAACATGGTGCATAGGCCTGTCACAAACGGACGTAAAATATGGCACATAGGCCTGTCACTAACGGACATAAAATATGGCACATAGGCCTGTCACTAACGGATGTTTTATTTATTTATCACCACACAGGTGATATTAGCCAGGATCAAATAGATCACATAGGCTATATAAAATAAATCATAGCCACAAGGCAATACATTACTAATGGTTGTTTTACTTATCACTATACTGCTGATATTTAGCGGGGATCAAATAGATCACATAGGCTATATAAAATAAATCATAACCTGAAAGGGTAATACATCACTAATGGATGTTTTATTCATCACCACAATGGTGATATTTAGCCGGGATCAAATAGATCACATGGGCTATATAAAATAAATCATAACCTGAAAGGGTAATATATCATTAATGGATGTTTTATTCATCACTGCACTGGTGATATTTAGCTAGGATCAAATAGATCACATGAGCTATATAAAATAAATCATCCAAAAGGGTAATACATCACTAATGGATGTTTTATTCATCACCGCACTGGTGATATTTAGCCGAGATCAAATAGATCACATGGGCTATATAAGGTTAGGGCATAATCCATTACCTTGAAGGTTAGTGTGATTCCTCAAGTCACACAACCACGAGTATGCACATTACTTGAATGTTAACATAAGAGGACCTTAATGGTTGATTATTAGTCCCGATCGCATTGAACTTAATGACTTGGAGGCTTGAACTTAGTCTACCACCTCTAGATAGAAGGATAACTTCCCTTAACTATCATGATAAAAGACCCTTCCGTTCTTAACTATCATTTATATAAATTTTTGCCAAATTTGTGGTTTGTGCCACTCGGATAAATCAAAACAATTAAGATCTTTTTGGAATTATATGCCTGATAAAAAATGCGAGTAAAATCGAGACGATCGCTTGAAGAGGATGAATACATATATATATATATAATTCCAAAATACTTCATTTAAATTTTAAATTAGAAATTACAATACTAGAAAATGAAATAAATTGTCCAAACAAGGACTTTAAAGAAATAAACATGTCCACGCAGAGACTAAAAGAAATAACAATGTCCTCGCAGGGACTACCTATAATTAGAAGAGACTTCACTCGTCCTTCTTTCCCTTGACCAATTTGGAGAGTTTCTTGAAGAATTTGTTCGTTTCCTTCTCCGTCTTCTCCGCTTGTTGCTGCATTTCCTTCATTCTTTCTAAGGCCTCATTAATGGCCTCAAGTGGTGGTGGAGGTTGTGGCATAACCGGATACTGGTACCCATTAGTTGGATATCCAGTCGGTGGATAAGTAGGTGGGAAAAGAGACGGGTAAAGCGCATTGTGCATAACCGCTTGCATGTAGGGGTCTTGCGACCATGCTTGATAATCTACCGGTGTAGACGGGTTAAAAGATCATATCCAGATGTGTCTGGATATGTGGGGATTGGGTTAGTATAACCCGATGGTGGTGGTTGAACAGCCGGCGTTGGTGTTGGTTCCACTATAGGTGAAACATTAGAGGGTCCACCCATTTGTGGGTCCTCTTGAATTGTGGGGTAGGAGTTGGGCAAAGGTGGCAGCGATCCCGACCTTTGTCTGGCACGTACCGACATACGTGCTCCATGCTTTCTCTTTGGTGGTTCAAGTGGTGGTTGAGGTTGGTCCACCGGTTCCATGTGGACATCTTCTTGAACAGGAGGTGGTTGAGAGTGATGGGAAGGTGTGTGGGTGAAGGTGAATTGGTTCCAATATTGGTCCCACTCATTAGGATCTTGGTAGGGTGATTCGACATAGGAGTTCAAATCACTTGATATTTCTATAGGATGTATATTTGATCATGACGGCGGCATTTCCGGGTCGGAGTCCTCGTCCATAGGGTGTGGCTGGTCCAACTGATTTTGATCGGCTGGAGGTGTGTTAAAGTAATGGTTAGGGTTAAATTCTTCATGGTAAGAGTGATGAGAATGGGAATGGTGAGAATGATAAGAGTGGTGGGAGTGGTAAGAATTTTGGGAATGTGAGGGCGAGTGTCTATTAGAGACTGAACGTCTCACTGGTTGCCAAGGAGATGAGTCTCCTGATTCTTGGTAAGCATCTGAGTTGTGAGGTTGAGGGGGAATACGCCCCGATGGTCCTCCCCTCATTGGACCTTTACTCTCCTACTTTGTCCTCGTACACGTGGCGGCATTTTCTTGTTTAAAATCAATTAAAAACATACTAATAACTTAATAATGAAATGAGTAATCCTAGGTCAATGCCTAGACTCCGAAGTCTAAGGAATGTGCTCGTGTAAGTTTGAGATTAAACATAAAAGGCTAGTGTTTATTCTCTCAAACCTTGGCTCTGATACCAACCTGTCACACCCCGGATTTTCAATCCAATCCGGGTGGGGAGTATTGTGACAACAGTTGATAACATCATAGTCAATTAAACACGGCACAACAGAAGTCTTGGAGTAAAATTACTATTATAAACCGAATGTTCAAAATAAAATAGTATACAGGCTCGTAATAGAAGATCCATAGGCGGATCATAAAATGTACAAGAAAGAATATAAAACAGACTTTACGGCAGATCTAAGGATTTGCAAGATCCTCTTATTCACTACCGAGCAGCTTCCGCCCTATTTCGTATTGTACCTGCAGTTTAGTATTTGGACGATACGTCAGCTTTCGCTGGTAAATACACCCAACTAACTCATTTTGAAGACTTTAAAATGATTTTTTAAGTGAAAAACGGCACAAAATCTTTTATTAACTTGAGAAAGTTGACCTTGCAACCTTGTATCAGATTCACATGTTTGTCAATAAATACAGGACCCAGTACAGAAACCGAGACATGATTAAATACACACCACTTATGAACTCATGAAGGAGTTATCCCCAACGTCTTGGGTAATTTGCATACGAGCATCTGACAGGTGGATGCCTACACCCCGTGCTAAGGTCGTGGCCAATAACTAATGTATTGAGCCGAGGATATCCAGGACACGGTAATTTAACCCCCGATGTTTAAGTTATCAAACAAAACTGATTAAAATGAAATATGGGGTTTACTAGCCACAAACGGGCATTTGATTGACCCCATTTTGGACCAAGCGGTGATAATTTACCGTATACCAAGCCCGTATAGGGAAAATAAGTCAAGAGTATTTACCTGAGCTAGTCTTCTTCTTTTATTTTTTAAATAACTCAGCCGTATACAAAAGTACCAAGTGTAGATAGCATTTACCGGCAAGGCTCTAGTCTGGATTATGGCATAAGCTAGCCAATTAAATACTAACGATCTTATAAACCGAATAGTGTACATGATCATTACGTATAACGCTTGATAAACGATGATCGGATAGAATGTAGTTTAATCCCGACAAGTACTTGACATGTATAATATGGGTAAACAATTAACATTCTGGATTTTGAGATTAAAATGATAAGGTTAAACCCGTTTCGGTTAAATTCCGTAAACAAGTTACGTATAATCAACCGTATGCTTATAAGCGATAATGGGTAACCGGATAGGTCATGGACAAGTTCTATATGCCATTATATTTTAAATAAGTTAAGATATTAGTAAGATATCAACTTGTATGCCCGTTAAGGTTTTAAAACGAAACTACGACTCATAAGGGCATTTCCGTAATTTCATACCGTTTAAAAGGAACTTGAATAAAAATGTTATAATTATAAGTATTTTGGAAAAATAATTTATTTATGATATAATATGAGTAGGATATCAATTATATGTGTATTGTATCTTTTATGACCAAACTATGCACCGAAGGGGCATTTTGGTCATTTTACACAAAGTTTATATATTATTTGAGATTCTGAGTTTATAACATGTACCTACTGTAAATATGTTTAAAATAAGTTTTAAAATCAGTAGGTAACAAGTCTTGGTCAATTAATATGGTTTGAAACCATATTATGTTTATGAAAACTGATGTTATGGTCAGATTAAAATGTTTTAAATATGTATTCAATATAACATATTAGTAGGTAAATGTTTTATCTTGAAAAGATTTGATTAAAACCATTTTATGAGCCACAAGGGCTAAAATCGCCATTTATTGACATAGTTTAAGAACTTGCTTGAAAACTCAGTTTATAACTTGGTTTAACATCCCATATAATCCTACTTATAATATTACATCAGTAAGAAACTCATTTTCAAGCTCATTACCATTTGAAACCTTGTTTTATACAAAAAGGGCATTTTAGTCAAGAATGACATAATTATGGAACTTGCGTATAAACTTGGATTCCGATTTCATGTAATATAACCTCAGAGGGTTATGCTACATTATATTATGATCAAAATGCAACTTTAGATCATTAGGTAGTTACCGAATTCGTGACTTTCGGTTGTGAACCGACCCTAGAACTGAATTTGACGAGCCGAACATGTTCTTACATGTTCTAATAATTATTACCAACTTTTTTAAATGTTAAAACATGTTTCATAACATATATAAGATCAATTTATATTTTTTTCCGAAAAATGGCTTGTTTGACTTTTTAATATCATAACTTTGACCCGTCAATTGGTCTAGCAAACGTGATCTTCAGGAGGTGCCCTTTATAGGGATTAACACCTACCTTATTATGATCACTTAGCCATGTTCGTTACGAACAATGGCTGGACCATAATGGTCTTAACCGAATGTCAAATCGTTCTCCGTAAAACGCTTGACTTTTGGCTATAAAAGCCTATAAATGAAAATGCAAGAGCAAGGAACACTTACATGAGGTTCCTAGAATGCAAGAGAACTAAGTTGGATGCTCCTTTTAGCTAGGAACTTTCAGAGGAGGGAGAAAAGTGAATTAATGAGAAAGGTACAAGTTGGAATATGAACTCAAACACCTATTTATAGTTGGAGAACTCAAAGAAGGTGAAGCCAGGTGTTTACGGGTGTAAGATGAAGCTTACAAGTGTCCCAAAACGTGGCATAGCAGTTTGGGAAGCCATGGTTTTTGTTTTAATGGTTTTGGAGTTTTGTTTGGGAGCCAAGCAAAACTTTCTGCAGCAGATGTCTTCTTGCGCCCCGCGAGAGACATAGGGTATGTCTCCCGCGGCCCGCGACCGCCCCACGGCCACTTTCAAACTTTGACACTTTTAGCCCCTTAACTTATTAAAGCTTCTAAAAACCTTCTAAAACACCTTTTTGGCACTTTTAGCCCTCCGTAGCCAATACTAGGCATACCCGGGATTATGCCCGGTCGTTTTCGAGCTCTCGGTTCGTTAAAAGGTCACTCAGAGATATAAATTAACATGTTGACACTTTTAATCCCTCCATTATCCAACTTTTATATATTATTGGATTTAATCACTCTCGTCCAACAAACATGACATATGAGAGTTAAGACTACGTAAAGGATCACTCAGAGGCTCAGTATAAGCATGTTGACTCTGATGTCACTCAGTGGCTAGGCATGTTGACACAATGGTCACTCAGAGGCCGAGTTTAAGCATAACGACACTAATGGTCGTTCAGAGGCTACGTTTTATGCATAACGACACTAATGGTCATTCAGAGGCTACGTTTTTATACATGACGACACTAATGGTCGTTCAGAGGCTAGGTTTATGCATGTTGACATCAGAAAGTCATTCAGAGGCTCAGTTTGAGCTTGTTGTCACTTTTAGTCCATATTAGTCTTTTAATTGACTATATTAAAAATACAACACGTGTCACTATATTATTGGACATGATTTTACGGGGTGTTATAGAAGGAATTGTTCTATTTCCAAACTTTACCTTCAACAAGCGTAGATTTTTTTATTTTCTTTTTTCCCCACCATGAATCATGCGTATTTCTCGTACGACTGAGAGTAATAAAAGAAATCAAATTACACCATCTCTGTAATAGGTAAATGCCTCTTTTTCTGCTGAAGTTGTCGGAATTATTCATAATAAGATATTGGCTACAATTGAAAAGGTTTATCAATAAAATTTCTTTTTATCCACGATCTAGACATAGGTAGCAATCCATTCTATCATCGTTCTCATTAATTCTTGTGGGAAAATGATCTCACAAGGAAAAGAATTCTACAGTACTAAATAACATAAAATCGTATTCATTATCATAAAAAAAGAGATGGTCTGTCTATTCAATATTAAAAAATTCAATATTCAAACTGTTCTTTTTTACATTACAAGAATTGATAAGAACTAAGAAAGAAATATGAAATAAATATGGGAACCGGATTCGATTCCATCTTACTGGAATAGTCTACTAACGAAAGAATCATCGTATGATGAAAATAGAATAACCGCCCATTTTTTGTGTTGTGTATTTACGGGTATTACACTATACAATCAACTATAAAAAAATGTTTATCAATTTGTATTTTTAATAGAATATAGATTGATTTTTGTTGATAACTCTAAAACGGGCATATAAAGCAATTTGATCATTCTTCTGATATGGAATCATAGTATAAATAGATAACTAGAAAAAGAAGAGAACATTGTTTTTGCAAACACGAATAGAATTTTTTTACGGTTTTTGTAAGAAATTTTTTTTCCCTTTATCCCCCGGCCTAGAAGGAAACATCCTGTACTATAATTTTACTATGATGAAAATTTTTCTATTTTTATCGCTTTCTAGTTAGAATTGATTGGTTGTACCTACCCAATAATCTAATATGAATGATTCACTCTACTTTCTGTTTTTGGGTCATAATCATTATGTAGGAGAGATCGCTGAGTGGTTGAAAGCATAGCACTGGAACTGCTATGTAGGCTTTTGCTTACCTAGGGTTCGAATCCCTCTCTTTCCTTACCTTCACCCAATTTACCGATCTTACTAACCACAATAGATCAAATAGCAATGGATACGACTATTCCAACAGTTAGACCTTTCTTTGATATGGATTCTCTATTCGTAATGGTTGTGGTACAGAAAATACTGTTAAAGAAAAGAGTAGACAAGGAATGAAATTATCCCTCTCGGTCTATGACACCTAAGAAGAAAAATCCAGATCAAACCCATATTATCTTAACCTTAGGTTAATTTACTTCGCCGAAAGGGAGCAAAATTGGTAAAACCCTTAATTTTTATTAATTTTTATTTTATTTTTGTTAGGTTTAAGTCTCACGAGAATAATATTCTACAACTAGCAATTCATTTATTTTCAAGCCGACCCATTTACTATCTATTATTTGATTGACTAATCCTTTATATTGGAATGGTTGAAGAGTCAAATGGTTTGGCAGTTCCTCGGGAGGGGATGTATTGAGAGAATTTTGAATTAGAGCTCTAGATTTTTGTTCATCCCTCACCGCAATCTGGGTTTGCAGCGATAACTTGGTATATCTACTATATGACCATTGACTAAAATATGTCTATAGTTAACTAATTGGCGAGCTCCCGGAATAGTCAGAGCCATACCCAACTAAAAAAGGATGTTATCCAGACACATTTCAAGTAATTGTAGTAAAACCTGACCTGTTGACCCCTTTGCCTTTCCAACGATACGAACGTATTTAATTAATCGTCGTTCTGTAAGACCATAATGAAAACACAATTTTGTCTTTCTTCTAGGCGAATATGATATTGGGATTTTTTTTCCCGGAATGCGATTGGTTTCTAAGATCACTTCCAGCTCTGGGCCTTTTATTAGTTAGCCTTGGTAAAGCCCGCAGGCGACATATTTTTTTGAAATGAGGACCTCGGTAACGCGACATAAAGACTCCTTCTTCTTATTTCTGTTTAATTATTAATTCTTATTGATGAAATTTCATTCCACAGAATAAACCTAAACTAAAAATGAACTAAATTCTAAATAAAGCCAAATTTACTAAAGTATTATTCTATTAAAGAATAATGAGATGAGTTGGATAATATATAGATATTTCTATTCTATATATAGAAAAAGAAAAGGATTCTTTTCCTGAGATAAGTTGGAGATTCCTATAACATTAACATAATATATCAATGGCTTTTACGAATAGAGGAAGACACTTTTTTCGATATTCTTTGATTTCAAAGATATATTATCAGTCATGTAAAACATCGAATAAAATAAATAGAGAAAAGCCGACTATCGAAATCAAACCGATGACCATCTCATTACAAAAGCGATGCTCTAACCTCTAAGCTAAGCAGGCTCACAATCAATTCGACATGTATAGGAATTCACTAAACTCTTGGAATCTTTGCTATTAACTATATTAATATTAAAGAATAGATATAGAATTTCAAATAACTGTTAAATATTATAGAACACAACGATTAATCTAGCGATATAGACTTTTCATTTTTTATCACGATTAATTTATCACGATTAAATATTCTAAAAAAAAAAGAATCGATTGTTCAAGTATTTGAATTTTCAAGGGAAAATCAGTGGAAGAGAAACAATTTTTTAGGGTATGTATCCACCTATATTGAGTTGCGGATACAAAAAGGATAAAATCGTTTTTGATTGCATCGAATATGAGCCGCCTATAGAAGATAGACAAGAAATCAAAGACAAAAAGGAGAAAACACTTTTTCGAGACAGGAATTGGCATCTATCTAAGGAATTCAAAGGTTCCGGTATAAATGGAAGAAAAAGGGGAATGAGATCGCAATGAGATTTTCATATCAAAAAGGGGGATACGGCAAAATTGTTAGACGCTACAGACTTAATTGGATTGAGCCTTGGTATGGAAACTTACTAAGTGATAACTTTCAAATTCAGAGAAACCCTGGAATTAATAAAATGGGCAATCCTGAGCCAAATCACGTTTTCCGAAAACAAAGGTTAAGAAAGCGAAAATAAAAAAAAAGATAGGTGCAGAGACTCGATGGAAATGGAGTTGATTGTCTTACATTGGTAGAGGAATCCTTCTATCAAAACTTCAGAAAAGAGGAAGGATAAACAGGAAGGATAAACCTGTATACATAGAAGAATTCGTGTGAATCGATTCCATATTGAAGAAAGAATCAAATATTCATTGATCAACGCATTCACCATAATATGATAGATCTTTGAATAACTGTTGAAATCGGACGAGAATAAAGATAGAGTCCCGTTCTACATGTCAATACCGGCAACAATGAAATTTATAGTAAGAGGAAAATCCGTCGATTTCAAAAATCATGAGGGTTCAAGTCCCTCTATCCCCAATTTGACGCCCTAATTATTTCTCGTATCCTTTTTATCTATTTTATCCTTTTTTCGTTAGCGGTTTAAAAGTACTTATCTTTTTCATTCACTTCTCTTTATACAAATGGATCTGATCAGAAATGTATCACATGTCACATGTGACATATATGATACATGTACAAATGAACATCTTTGAGCAAGGAATCCCCATTTGAATGATTCACGATCGATATTTTGATTCATATCAAAACTTACGAAGTTGTTCTTTTGGTAAATTCTAGGACTGGCTGAGGCTTTGTAATACCCTTTCAATTGACATATACCCACGTTCTCTAGTAAAATGAAAATGAGGATGAGACATCATGATAGTCGGGATAGCTCAGTTGGTAGAGCAGAAGACTGAAATCCTCATGTCACCTGTTCAAATCTGGTTCCTGACACATGATTAATTTCTATGAGTCTCTATTCTACCAATTAATTGATATGAATACGTATTCATTAAGTATTTTCCAAATTTGAGAATCCCAATGAATCCTTCATTTTATTGTATTTTTAATTCTATACATAATAAAAATACAAACCATAATACAAACGGGACTTCAATTACTCTGTTTAATCTAGAATAGAACCTTGAATCTATAGAATTGTAGAAGTGAAGATTAGTTTGTTATCATTCAATGAGCATCTTGTATTTCATAAAAATTGGGAGCAATATAATCCTTACGTAAAGGCCATCCTAACTAACTTTTAGACATTAAGATACGTTTCAAACGTGGGTGATTATCATAATAGATTCTCAACATATCATAAGATTCCCGTTCTTGAAAATCCACACTTTTCCAAACCCAGAAAACAGACGAAATTCTAGGATTCCTCCTCGGGGCAAATACTTTTATGCATACCTCTTCTAGTTTATCCACGCCATACTCTATTCTAGTAAGATGATACACACTAGCTAATAGTCCGCCCGGTGATACATCATAGGTACATTGGGAGCGGAGATAATTGTAACCATATACATATAAAATGACAGCATTGGAATGCCAATCCCCCGGTTTGATTTGTAAAGTCTCTATTTCTTGGTAATCAAAGCCGAAAGATCTATGAATTAGCGCATGCTTAACTAGCCAAGGTGACAAATTACCCTGCATATTTTTTATATCTCCCGCATTTTTTTGTATAAGTATTTACGATGAAATTTCTGAAGATTGAGCCACGACTTTGTATTATGTGCAAAGGAATCCTGTCTAATTTACTAATTCGTGTGAAGAGACTGAACTTTTGTATTTGAAAACTGTTTCAGATTATCTCTGAGGTATATGGCGGTTGATAAAGGAATCCTTAATCATAATTTCCAGTATGAATACTATGCCCAACCTGAAACTTATGATTGGTAGTAAAACACCGATTCTCTCGCTGAGACATAATTCTATCTGGATAGATTTCTCGAGATATTTTCTTACGAAGTTTTTTTTTAGCATCTATAATTGCTTCTGGTTTAGGTGGACAACCCGACAAATAGACATCCATAGGAATTAGCTTATCCATGAACAGTACTACAAGAATCTGTACTGAACATCCCCCCTGTAATTGTACATGCTCCCATAGCAATAGCATATTTTGGTTTAGACATTTGCTCGTATAATCTCACTAAGGAAGGGGCCATTTTCATTGTTACTGTTCCGACTATTAAAATAAGGTCCGCTTGTCTAGGACTCGTTCTTGGTACTAGTCCATAATGATCAAAGTCGAATCGTGAGCCTATTAGTGAATCAAATTCA
The DNA here is from genome assembly GCA_947069175.1 of Scalesia atractyloides. NCBI lineage: Eukaryota > Viridiplantae > Streptophyta > Magnoliopsida > Asterales > Asteraceae > Scalesia > Scalesia atractyloides. The sequence continues at coordinate 70,821,974 of CAMTDV010000003.1, read as the reverse complement.
ATGAAGCAACATCTGGTACCATAGAGAAGCGGCCATAAACTAGAGAGCCTTAACCAATTTGAAAGATCATTTAATGTAGTTGAAATAACTGAATTTTGGGTTGTTCGATGAAATAAGGGAAACTCAATGGAATTCAATAACTATCTCAAATTTTTCTGTTTTTTTTCTTTTTATTGTCTGAATATTCAGGAGCTAAGACCATTCCAATGCTCCCTTTCGCCATGCATAAACTAAACCAACAATTACGATAAGCACAAAAATTAAAGCTTCTACAAATACAGATACACCTAATACATCAAAACTCATTGCCCATGGATAAAGAAAAACCGTTTCCACATCAAAAACAACAAAAACTAGAGCAAACTTATAATAGCGGATTCTAAACTGTAACCAAGCGTCTATTGGTTCTATACCTTATTCATAACTAGAAAGTTTCTCCGGTCCTTTGCTACTCGGGGCTAAAAATCCTGAAATGAAAAATACCAAAATAGGAATAAGACTTGATATTATCATAAATGCCCAAAAAATATGTGACAATTGGCAAATAACTGGTAATTCCGTACAATGTAATCACTAAGTTCATATTATAATCTCATGCATAATTATCGTAATTTAAATTCAAAACTGAGTCGTACGTTATTAGGGTAAGTAAATCTGATCATAACATATACTGGTTTCCGTTACGGCGAGAAACAGACCAAAACAATGCCGTAAAAGTGTTGGTAGAAAGTGCTGGATGCACAAATTGCGGTGACACTAACTGTGTCGGAAAACCCGCTGAAACAAATCAGAACAAGGAATAACGGCATGTTAATGTCATACCTGAGTCCATATATAAATGAAAATGCATATTTGAGAACAATTATCACAAAAATACATAACTTTCCGGTATAACGCCTAAATTGTAAAATTGTCCGTTTCGACCATAAGGCGACAAATGGCGATTTGTCCGCAAGACTAATTCGGAGGATTCCGGATGTCAGGATAGGAATTGAACAATGCTAAACATCCTAAAATAATGTGAGAATAGCAAAAATGCAGATAACACAACGTTTCCGGTCATTCGGCAAACAGTGCACAACTTGACTGGAAAACGGCCGATCGTCGAAACGACGAATATTTTAGTAGCCGATAGCCTCATCTCGACGTCTAGTGAACTAGTTAAGCGTTATTTAGGACTCGAAATCCATTCAACTAACATGAGGTCTCAGAAACACAACTTTCAAAAAAGTTCGACGGTGGATCATAAAAATGCTGATATCGATCGAACAGTCGAACGGAAGACATATCGGCAACGCTAACTCATCGTGTATTCGTCTAGCGAACTAGTCATGAATATTTTTTGGATCGGAAATGCACTAATTTGACACCATATTAGTTGTGGTAGTCAAAAACAAATGCTTCCGGTAATAAATATATAGTTCCGTTTATTAGCGAATACTTCGACGATGAGCGATCTAGCGACATATCCGTCATCCGAAACCTCTTTTGGAGAATCATATGGATTAAATGCCATGTAATTACACCCTAAAAAATCTTATGCTTAAGATGCTAGATCATTAACCCTAATCACCATAACTATCTTAATCATCAAAATATCTATTATTTTTAACATGTGGTAAAAATAAGTTACACTTACCCCCTCTATTTTGACGGTCACAAAGTGGGTCCCACCCACTTGATTTTGGTTGAAAAACGGTGATGTTAAGCATGGTAGGTTAGATCTTAATGGAACTTGTTTATGATGAAAAAATAAGATAATAATTCTAAGAAATCCTCATCATTATTCACCAAAAAAATTCACACCTCCTTCCCCTTTGCTCTCTACACCCCACAGCTCCTATAACAGTCTAGCGTAACCGCACCATGATATTGTCCGCTTTGGCAGTCAGCACGCCCTCAGCGCCTGCCCCTCACGGTTTTAAAACGCGTCATGATAGTGAAGGTATCCAGCCGCTTATAAGGAAGCCTTTATTCCCCTTCACAACTGATGTGGGATATCACAATCCACCCCCTTAAGGGGTCCAACGTCCTCGCAGGACCTAGCACCACCGGTTCGGCCCTGGCTCTGATACCATCTGTAACAGCCCAGCATAACCGAACCATAATATTGTCCGCTTTGGTAGTCAGCATGCCCTCAGCGCCTGCCCGTCACGGTTTTAAAACGCGTCATGATGGTGAAGGTATCCAGTCCCTTATAAGGAAGCCTTTGTTCCCCTTCACAACCGATGTGGGATATGACAACCGGATATGTGACAACCGGCATTTTCCGGTTGTAATTAAGCGCATAACAAACAGTAATACCATTATAATTAGCGTAATTAGATGTAAATTAACTCGATCAGGCTTTGGAGAGCCTAGGAATGTCTACTTGCTTCACGTTACGCGATATGATGACAATCGAGAACTTTAACGCGAATTTGAACGATAAGCGGCAACGAATTGACAGCGGACAAAATACTGACAACGCTGACAAATACGAATTTTACATGTATAATTTATACATAAGAATTGGTTTTGATAAATTATCATGCTTTCGAACATCACAAAACGCTCACGTGAACGAAAAACGCGTCAACCGGAACGCACCGACAACAAAACGGAAGCAACAGACTCGAGTTACGCCTCGATATTAATATATTATGATATGTTTAGCTTCGTAGTCGAATTTTATTATTCGTAGTCGAAAACGGATCGAAAAGGGGACAAGAAACGACAACCGGAGAATTTTACGCATTTTAACGAAACCGACGAACGCACGCTATTAATATCAAACGCCGACACATTTATTTTTTTATCTTGAAACAATACTATACGACGTTCCATGGAGTTCGTGTGAGAAAACGGGCTTTAGAAATGCTATCGGTCCGCTAAAAACACAAGAAATGGGTCTTGGGCCCGGTCCACATAAAAGCCCAAGCCCACAAAACACACCTATACAAACCAAATTATCTTCAAAAATCCTCATAACACACATACAGTTTCTCTCTCTACCTCACAAACTCTCTCTACTCTTTCTCTCTAGAACAAATTTCCGGCACCGAAGTCCGGTGAGTAGCGGCGGCCGGCCACGGCAGCGCCACCGCCGACGGTGACGATGGAGGCTTTCCGGCGAACTTTCCGGCGACCGTTTTCCGGCCAATTGTACATTTTTCGACTATCTTCGACATTCTGGATCGCGTGGTGATGTTGGTTTTAGCAGATTCGAAGCCGTTTGGGCTCAGGAGCAACTCCGGTGACATTCCGACGAAACTCTGGCGAACCCGTTTTGGACTTTTCACTTCATGCATGTTTAGATCGGGTGGTTCTGGCCAAATTCCGACTTCTGGCATGGTTCTGGCGAGGTTCCGGGCATCCGTTTTCAACGAAAAATATATTTTTGTTATCCTTGTAACCCGTAGAGTCCATACGAAACACTTTCGTCTCGGGTGAAAAATAAATTTTGGGACACTCTCGGGCTCGGGTCAACTCGGTCAACAGGTCAAACACGGGTCAAGGGACGCTTTTGGGTAATTTTTGGTGCCTCGGTTTAGTTTTGGGTTCGGTCAAACCCGGTCAACTGCCGGTCAACCGTGGTCAACTGGTCAACTATCGGTCAACTGCTGGTCAATGCAGTCAACTGGTCAACCTAAGACTCGGTAAAAATTAATTACGACGTGAAATTTAATTTTATTAGTTATAATTATTATTAATATTCATTATCGCGAAACCGAGTTCACAACCGACCCGTTAACAAGTCCACATCGCAAAAGAGTTAAAAATAACAATTAAGTCGACGTACGCTATCTTCGGATAATCATTAGAATATTAAGACTTGAAAATATACAGAACGCCTGGCTCTGATAGCAGATAATTAGGCTTCTGTGGAGATACATAGGCTTTAACCTCACGTTCCTTTGGGGACATTAGAACATTAAGACTTGAAAATATACAGAACGCCTAGTACTCGAAAATGGGTTCCAACCATGGCCGAAAACAATAAGTCAACATTATGATTCTAATCATACACTAGTGTTGTGTTTGGTACATGATACCTGAAAACATTACATACCACAAGCAAAACTTTGAGAGTTTTGACAACATGCATTTAAGACCTTTGGAAAAGTTATGTCAATGTACATTAAAGGTCAATACGTAGGAACCACAATTATTAACTCGGGCAAACACATTACATATATTGTCGTTGCTATTTTATTTACCCGAGCAGGTAACCTACGCAAAACGAAAACACTAGTGCGCAAATATACATGAAACTTAAACGATACGACAACGGATGTTGAAGTACATCACGTACGACTTTCGAGGCGCGACCTTGAGGAAGAACGACATTACGGCAATGATGCTAATCCCTTTAGCGGGAGAACTACCGACCAGAATGCAGCAGTTTATCACGTGGTCCTGTAAGCGACACGAAAAACGTTGAAGTACGTTCAAACGAGAATACATAACAGTCGGTACTTATTACAATGGTAATCACAACAATTGGCGCTGTAAAAGAAGTCACATGCCATCGCATTCCCCCTACTTTATTAACGACGACTACGCCATGTTCGACATTCGGTGGTAATGTCACAAAACAATAAGTTATCACAGGAAATACCAGGTAAAGTCCTCGAATTGCTTCTATAGAAATTTGAACTTTGCATATACCGAGTAGGTTTGCATACCTCTACTCCTCATAACGGTAATTGTGTCATGGAAAATTCTTTCTTGATTAGCGAACGCATATTGCATCATTTCTTGACAGATTTACATGATACGCATGCTTTGTTTGTTACGCATGTGGTAAACTTGATACGTGGAGACCATCAGGGTCTTCACTTCGAATGGTCATTTCATCAATAAGTCAAAGGTTGGTTCGCTATACTCAAAATTTTTTGCTTTGTGATCTAGATGACCTGCCTTATTGCAAGTATTGACTCTTTGATATCGAGTCAACGAATTTCTTGAAATTTCATTTTCTTTCCAAGTGGCATACATGGGATTTTTCTTAGTAACCATATCGAAACTTGTTCGAATCATGTATTTATTGTTGGATTGTGTCAAACCAAGTTCAATTGTTTGAACTTGCTCACTGTGTACAAAGTCAATTCAAGGATTTCATATGATGTATTGAGGTCGTCATATTCAAAGTAATATCAACAAGCAATTCATTTGTTTCGAACCATAGCAGACTGTTTCAGTCTGCACCCTTATTAAGTCAGTTTTTGGTTACGACACCTTGTGGTGGCGTTACACTAGTTGAAGCTTGTGCTAATCTCCCTTTCACAATTCATGTACGGATTTAATTACTTGATTATTTATTCATTTTTAAATCCCCTTGTTGGATCATTTTCTTAAAATGTTCCTAATACAATTGTGTATTAAGAAGATGGTACACAAATCATCGTCTATTTCAGTGTACCTCGTAACGGTTCTTTCATCATCGGTCGAAAATTTTGGGATAGTTATTGTCCTTCCACTAGCGACCGAAAAATTTATATTTATTTGTTCTTTCAATTTCAGTTGAAAATCCTATAAGATTTATTTGGAACAAATATTCAGACTTACTTGATTTAACCTGTCATTGTCAACACGGTGAATTTGTTTGGTCACCGCTATTATTGAATTATTTCGATCACTATGACACCTTGTGACGTCGATATAAACTTGTAGCTTGGGCTAATCATCGAAAGTATCGGTTGTATTTTGGTGTATCCTTGCAATTCAATAGGGTTAACTGATGATTCAAAAACTTAACAAATCACCTTCATGTTTCTAATTAAGTTGAGCTTGTTGATTCCAAGTCTCACCGATCCAACAACCAACGCGAGTTTCCGTTGGTAGAAATTTCTATTGTTTATGAAATTCATTTTACAGATTGTGAAAGTCTTGGAAATCTATTGTTGAGATTCTCATTTGTATGACCCATGTAAACTCAATCACATTGGTGATTATGTCATCACGTTTCGTTCACTTGGCATCGATTCTGAAAACAGATTCAGTTGAACCAGTGGGTTCATGTTGGTGTAGTAAGACATCGAATTCATATAATCCAGACAAGTCTCGATGTGATTACATGGTTATTTACCTGGGTAGTATTAATACTTATCTACTCATGACAAAAATCTAAGGAGATAACATAACTTAAATTTCGAGGACGAAATTTTTATAACAAAGGGAGAATGTGACAACCGGCATTTTAGGATTGTAATTAAGCGCATAACGAACAATAATACCATTATAATTAACGTAATTAGATGTAAATTAACTCGATCAGGCCTTTGGAGAGCCTAGGAATGTCTACTTGCTTCACGTTACGCGACATTACGACAATCGAGAACTTTAACGCGAATTTGAACGATAAGCGGCAACGAATTGACACCGGACAAAATACTGACACCTCCGACAAATACAAATTTTACATGTATAATTTATACATAAGAATTGGTTTTGATAAATTATCATGCTTTCGAACATCACAAAACGCTCACGTGAACGAAAAACGCGTCGACCGGAACGCACCGACAACAAAACGGAAGCAACGGACTCGAGTTACGCCTTGATATTAATATATTATGATATATTTAGCTTCGTAGTCGAATTTTATTATTCATAGTCGAAAACGGATCGAAAAACGGACAAGGAACGACAACCGGAACATTTTACGCATTGTAACGAAACCAACGAACACACGCTATTAATATCGAACGCCGACCCCATTTTTACACATTTATTTTTTTTATCTTAAAACAATATTATACGACGTTCCATGGAGTTCATGTGAGAAAACGGGCTAATGCTATCGGGCCGCTCAAAACACAAGATATGGGTCTTGGGCCCAGTCCACATAAAAGCCCAAGCCCATAAAACACACATATACAAACCAAATTCTCTTCAAAAATCCTCATAACACACCTACAGTTTCTCTCTCTACCTCACAAACTCTCTCTACTCTCTCTCTCTAGAACACATTTCCGGCACCAAAGTCCGGCGAGTAGCTGCGGCTGGCCACGGCGGCGCCACCGCCGACGGCGACGAGGGAGGTTTTTCGGCGAACTTTCCGGTGACTGTTTTCAGGCCAAGGGTACACTTTTTCGACTATCTTCGATGTTCCGGATTGCGTGGTGATGTTGGTTTTAGCAGATTCGAAGCTGTTTGGGCTCGGGAGCAACTCCGAACCCGTTTTGGACTTTTCACTTCATGCATGTTTAGATCGGGTGGTAAGAGACCTTTCTGCAAGTTTTCATGAAATTTTATTCTCCAGCGAAAAACCGACTTCTGGCATGGTTCTGGCGAGGTTCCGGGCATCCGTTTTCAACGAAAAATATATTTTTGGGATCCTTGTAACCCGTAGAGTCCATACAAAACACTTTCGTCTCGGGTGAAAAATAATTTCTGGACACTCTCGGGCTCGGGTCAACTCGGTCAACAGGTCAAACACGGGTCAAGGGACAGTTTTGGGTCATTTTTGGTGCCCGGTTCAGTTTTGGGTTCGGTCAAACCCGGTCAACTGCCGGTCAACCGTGGTCAACTGGTCAACTGCTGGTCAACACAGTCAACTCAGTCAACACGGTCAGCTCAGTTAACGGGTCAACCCAAGACTTGGTAAAAATTAATTACGACGCGAAATTTAATTATATTAGTTATAATTATTATTAATATTCATTATCGCGAAACCAAGCTCATAACCGACCCGTTAACACATCCACATCGCCAAAGAGTTAAAAATAACAATTAAGTCGACGTACGCTATCTTCGGATAATCATTAGTTAAAATCGAACCGACAATTAGTTAAAAATATAAATCGGAAATAATAGTTGGCGAAAAACTATATTCGAAACACGACGAAAAAATATATATATTGTTTGGTTGCGAAATTGCAGGTTGTGTTTTGATAAATAAATCGACAACTAGTATTGTCGGGATAGTCAAAAAACAGAGGAAACTCTGCATAAAATCCGTAAAACGAAACGCGTTACAATTCAAAGATAAAACGTCCGAATTCATACGATTATTATAAAATAAGTATAAGCATATATTTATTTTGTCGACGCTAATTAAAACGTTCAAATCTTGAGCCGACAACATTTCCATGAGCGCCATTTCAAGATAACAAAAGTTCGGCAATCGACTACAAGATAAATAATATTTACTTATGTTTAATTCAAAGTCGAAACTCGGAAACTAGGTTTCAAACATCGATAAATTATTCGAACGATAATATAAAATAAGTATATTGTTTATATTTATTTCGAACGTCAATGTTCCGAACGCTTTTACAAGACGAATACAAGGCGCGTATTATTTCAAACGTCATAATTCGGAAATCGTATAACAAGAATATATTATATATATATTCGAACGTCGAGATTTTGAATACTTTTATAAAATAAATATAGTTGTATTTATTACAAACGTCGACGACGCGAACACTTGCGAATACGAAATGTATTATCTATACGGATATATTTTCGAGTATATATACAGTATATCTTACGAAAACGACGAAGAGTCGTACTATTATCCGTCGACGTACATAACGACGATACACGATTTCATGAAGTATAGTTATGTTTATATGTAAACATATATTTCAAGTCGCTCGAAAACATAATCGTTTCTAAGGAAACCATAGGTTGGTTAACCGAGTTAAGTCAATAATAATTTCATAGAATCGTACGAGTAAAGATTCGATAGAGCTCGGTATCACGTAGTATAGCTACGTCATTCTTAGAAACTTACAAGTTATTCCATATTAGGAATACACTAGATTGCATGCTAGCAAGTCAAGTTGTGGAGACAACACTATGGAAATCACATTAAGCTAGCTTTGCACAAGGAAATCAAGGTGAGTTCATAACCCCCACTTTTTACAGTTTTACATTTTTATAAATGTTTTCGGGGGTGGAAAGACATGCAAGTTTTGCAAAAGTACACAAAATTTCGATGACGAAAAGCCGTATTTATAAACCATGTCGCGAATGGATTTCAATAAACTCAAATGGTTTACGAAAGGTTTATGCTCAACATACCGGTTTTACAAAACACACGCGTATTTTCGAAACGTGCATTGGTTTCATGACTAGGGACGAGATTGTCCGAGTTACAACGGGACTTGGTGTCCTGCCTACAAATAAGAGGATTGGTTGGTCCTGCTTTTAGACTCAAACGAGCTAGGCCCATTCTCACTTGTGCGAGGCACAAAGACTCTGTGAGTTCATGTTCCCCTTTTCGTTTAAATGTTTTTGGTTTATAACTCTCGGGTGGAAATACGTGTTTTCGATGGTATGGTTTAGCTATGGAATGAAATATTAGATCATGTGCGACAAGGCTTTCTCTTAAGTGCCATTAATCTTTTATAAGACCGAGGAACAAGAGTGGTAGATCTATCGGGTGTAGCAAGCCCCACTCATTGGTCCTTGTGTGGCGGCATGTAGTGCTTTTGTTATCCCAGCCGGGTGGACCGAAAGAAATCGTCTATGGTTGAGTACTTCCTATGTCGGCACAGATATTAATGTCCTTGCAAAACATTAATGATCATCAAGTTCCTAGACGCTTTACATACTACCTAATTTTATATACGAACTCTCAAATGTTAACGCGACGCGAACGTTGGTAGTTATACAAGTTTTACATATACAAAGTTTTCAGTTAATCATGCCAATGAAAATGGTTTTATTACGTTTTCTCAAACATATTTAAACCGGTTATCAAAAAGATTTATTTTAAATCTTTTCTAACAAACTATGAACTCGTCAACTTTATGTTGATTTTTAGGTTATGATTACAAGTATCGCACGGTTGGAATATTGGAACCCATGGGGATTCGAGTAGTTAGCGGGCGTTCATTTACTAGAAATCTTAGCCATCACGTCTGCTTCCGATGTGCGATGAAGATGCCATTCGGTTCACGCCCTGGCTCTGATGCGTAAGGATAACATGGGGGTGTGACAGCTCCACCACCTTCACCACACACCACCATTGTGCCACCCAAGAACACCACATTCCATACCATTTGAAGCCTAATCAAGACTAGTAAAGGAGCTTGCATGGATGGAGATCACTAGGGCCTTCTAAGGAGCTTACTTTTCTTCTAAATCTTCAAGGAACTTGTGCACCCATTGTGAGCTAATCTCCTCCATAATCTAGCTTATTTTTATGCTTAGATTATTAGTGTACAAGTTGATCATCTTGAAAATCAAGAAAAGAAAAGTTAAAAACCCTAAAACACAACATAAAAATAACACTAAATATTGTTTATTTTTGTGTTGATTATATGCTTATATGATTGTTAGATTGTATATTGAAGTTGTTTATGTTGATATTATGATATAAAAGTGAGATGATCTTGTGTGATTTAGTATAAAAATAAGGATTTAAACATGATAAGGTTTAAATCTAAACAAGATCATCACCTACATCATCCATGTAAAATACTACAACTTAAAGATAATTTTTATACATAGGAATGATTTTTATAAGAAGTAAACATATGTATTTAAGTTATAATCACATTAAAAATGTGTAGTAATCAAAGGGTTACATGCATGAACTTGTTTAAACAACATGCTAAAGTATTGTTTTGAGAAGGATAATAAACATTAAAACCCTCTTGATTTACTAGGATTTTAAACAACAAAAGTCATGGATGATGATATGTAGATTATGTTATATAAATATTAGATGGTTTGTTGATGATGATTATGAGTTTAAACAGGTTTTAAATACGTTTTTAAAACGTGGAAAACGCCATAGTTTATGGGAAACTATGGTGAAATTTTCTAAAAATCTAATTGCGATTAAAGCATGAATAGTGGGGTGATTAGTGGGACTAAACGCGATTAGTAACCTAAATCGTCATTAAGTGGACTCTAATGACAAGGGTTATCCTAAATAACCAAGTGTTTAAATAAAGTTACAAATATATATATATATATATATATATATTTATAAGTAAAATAAATAATTTTACAAAAGTATATTCTCATATGGAAAATAATACAATTATTTGTATGAATATTTGTTCCTAATAAATGGTATGTATACATGTGTGTATTGTATATGTATGTATTAGAAATTTAGGGCATTCACAATAAAATACCCAATCTGATACAAAATACAAACACTTAAACAATATACCAAGTATTGGTGACATAATAAGTACATTCTCACAAAGCGTTGAAACAATAAATCGGACAATTAAAGTAAGGCGAACAATAGGCGGACATTCAAGATTACACCTTCACGTCGACGACAACGGACGATTCTCGACGAAAACAAACATGTAATAAATGACGCCGACAACGAGTCTAAATATATATTTAGACATTTAACATGTTTATATATTATCAAAATGAAAAATCCGGAAAGTTAAGTATATGAAAAGTTAGAAAATTATAAGTAAAATACTTATAATAAAAATGGGCTATATACATATACATTTAAGCTAGGCCCAAAATTGTGAAAAATAATATGTTAGGCCCAAATCCCATAAGTATTCATGGATGTGGCCAAAAACAAATAAAAGCCCAAAGATATAAAAAGACATGGGCTAGGCCCAAAGACAAAAAGACACGTTCTAGGCCCAAAGACAAAAAGACATGGGCTAGGCCCAAACACAAAATTACACGGGCTAGGCCCGGTGATAAGAAAACATGGGCTAAGGCCCAAAGACATAAAATTCCATGGGTTAGACCCGGTGACAAGAAAACATGGGCTAGGCCCAATGACATGTGAAGGGCAAGTCCCAGTACACACATTGTTTGAAAACAATAATATATATATATATATATTTAAGAAATATATATAACAATATTCATCGAACAAATGAACTACCAACACTAAGATCACATTATAAGTTGTTCAATCATAACAAGTAAATAAATAACAAGAATTCAAAATGAACAACGAGTACAAGGTCCATTGAGACCTAGGTGTGTAATGAAACCAATACGCATGTAGGTTACATACGTTGCGGACAATGAACGTTAAACAGTACGACTTAAAGGAACGCAAAAACTGTGAGTTCATGTCCCCCCTTTCACTTTAAGTTTTGTTTTAAACTATCGAGGGGAAATACATGTCATGTCAAAACAGTATGTTAGCTATGAGTTAGCAGATAACAGATCACTATGCGTAAGTAGGAAATAACAGTAGTAACCATTAATCACTTAGTGACCAATGTGCAAAAGATGTAGATCTATTGAGTTTGAGACCTGCTCCACTCCTGGTTGGTATACCCATTGGAGTGCTTTTGTGATCCCAAAATGTCAAAGAAGTCTCGGTTTGGTTACTTACTTATGGCACTAGTATATCAGGGTGCTCGCGACACACTGATAGATCCTAAATTAACTCATTGATGCTAATAACGTACTTGGATTTCAATACAGGTTTTCAAAGATGACATCTGGATACGAAAACATTAAACTACATGAACTCGTCAACTTTATGTTCACTTTTTAAAATTACATGTGTGTCAGGACGCAGGACTTGAGCTGGTGATGGGATCCGGGTATGGGATTTTCAAGAAAACGATGTACTACTTTTGGAAGGTTTGCACTTTATATCCCAGCCTCGTTTGGGTATATAGAGGTCAAAGCCTCAACATGAAATTGTGATGAAAGCATTATCCTATTTTTGAACAATGTCTTTTAAACTATGATCTGAAACTGATAACAATGTGATTTTACCTTTTGATGGTTGTAATATGGGAACGAAACTTACGAATGGCGTGCATTGTTGTTAATTTATAATGTTTACTATATTGGATGCAATGATTACCTAATAGTCACACACTTGCGCTTCCGCTACGACCAGGGTGTGACAAAATATCATATTCGTAAAGCAGAAACATAGATGCCGTCCTATAAACGTGGAAAATATACCGGATTAATCAATTCGACTTGAATTTTTTAAGTCGTTCATAACTATATAGTTAAAGTAAGAATTGCGAACCATCTAGTTTCCTTTTGCAGGGCGTGTTTCCTTTCAAGACTCACCATTAGAATCTACATAACTTTTGCTTTTTTTAGTTATAGTTAAAACTAACAATTGCTCTTATCCAAATTCTCTTGTTTTCATCTCAATCTTACAGAGAATTCTCTCTAAAGAAAAGGGATTCTAAATAGAGTTCTCATTTTTCTTTTTTTTTTCGACTTTTGATTTCTATTTATTAGTTATTTGAAATTGGTCGAAATTGAAATTGATTTGTATTATCCTTTCTATTTGATTATCTTTATATAATATATTGAATTTCATTTTTTTCTGAATATGTACATTTGTCTCTTTTTTATTAGTGGTTTAGAATAGAACAAATAGTCACAAGTAGTCAGATGAAGGTAATGTCTAGGAATTTTATTTAGAATAGATGGGTCTTGGCATATTACTTTTCTTAGAATCCAATCCCAATGGAGGATTTTCTATCAAAATAGAAGACTAGGTCTAAGTAAGGTATACTAAGGAAAGCCTATATTACGTTGTTGACAATGTTTACAAACTTTGCATTAGCAAAGATATTCTTTATCTTGTGAAAAAATACCTCACAATACCGACGTAAATTACTATTAGATTTGTAGACTTGATTGAGATTGGGTTAGGTTGGAGTTTTTAACCAGACTCATGTTATGATACAAAATTCACTAGAATTGGGTATACAAAGAAAGGTAGTATAATTAACTCGTTGATTTCGGACAGGAAAAGAGGAAAGGAAAATAAAAAAATGATACAATTTTTTGTATTTGAATATTCATTTTTTTTATTTTCATTTTATAGCGCTTTTGGGCTATACGGACTCAAACCGTAGACCTTCTCGGTAAAACAGATCAAACTTATTATTATCAAAATGATCTGAACTGCTTTAAAGACCCAACATGCATTTTTTGTGCATTGGGCTCTTTCATTGACTGATAGATATCAGCTAGTCCACCATTTTTATTTTTGACAGAAAAATAAGAAGATGGCTCCACGTGCTCTCAGTCATTATGTTTATTCAAATTCAGGAACACTAGCAAAGTTTTTCAAGGGCGGTTATCTTGACGTAGGTCTGCCTCTGGCCTAGATTAACCTAAGTGAAATGAAGTCTCTATCGCTCTACTTAAAAATGGCGTGCATAGGTTTGGTTACTTACTTATGGCATCGGTTTGGTGACAAAGGTGCAAAAGAGGTAGATCTATTGAGTTTGAGACCCGCTCCATTCCTGGTTGGTATACCCATTGGAGTGATTTTGTGATCCCAAAATGTCAAAGAAGTCTCGGTTGGTTACTTACTTATGGCACTAGTAGTCAGGGTGCTCGAGACACACTGATAGATCCTAAATTAACTCATTGATGCTAATAACATACTTGGATTTCAATACAGGTTTTCAAAGATGACATTTGGATTCGAAAACATTGGACTACATGAACGCGCCAACTTTATGTTGACTTTTTAAAATTACATGTGTTTCAGGACGCAGGACTTGAGCTGGTGATGGGATCCGGTTATGGATTTTCAAGACAACGATGTACTACTTTTGGAGGGTTTGCCCTTTATATCCCAACCTCGTTTGGGTATATAGAGGTCAAAGCCTCAACATGAAATTGTGATGAAAGCACTATCCTATTTTGGAACAATGTCTTTTAAACTATGTTTGTAATGGTAATCTGAAACTGATAACAATGTGATTTCACCTTTTGATGGTTGTAATATCAGAACGAAACTTATGAATGGCGTGCATCATTGTTAATTTATAATGTTTACTATATTGGATGCAATGATTACCTAATAGTCACACACTTGCGCTTCCGCTACGACCAGGGTGTGACAGGCTGGTATCAGAGCTCCGATTGTAGTGAACCGGGGAAAAACTTTTTACTAAAAGTTTGGTCTACAATCACCAGGGGCTCACACTTGAAAACAAGTTTTAAAACATGATAAAAATGTTTTGGATTATAACAAGATAACAAAAAGGTTTTCATTGTGTCACTATAACACAAGGATCTATCACACGAGCTCAACAATAAGTGATGAGCATGATCAATATATGATTAGTCTATAGTGGATAGACAGGAAACGGTAAGATTACACGTGAAAACAAAAGAGAACAAATCTTGCATGAGAAATGGTGATTAATATGAAATATATCATAAGTAATAATAGATTACTAACATTAATATATATATGCATTGTACAGAATGTATTGCCAAGAACGAAATACCTTCGACTATGGATATTATTATTATCCTTGACTTGCATGATGAGAATATCGACCTCTCGTCTATTACGGAGCTTATGGCGAACATAGTTCCTAAGTGAGACCTTAGGATCGATTCCACATAAGGTGGTTGCTTTTCCCTTAGATGCGGAGATGCCTGGCTTCGGTAGTGACGAAGAGGCGGAGGTGGTAGCCTTGGACGACAACTCTATTAGCGGGACGAGGTCCTAGTGACCCATATTAATCATTAATAACGACATTCTTGTCCAGACAAGGAAAGGTGAAGTACTTATCTTGAAGGTGCCCCTCCAGATGTTATTGTTGCAAATTCTCTCTATTTCTAAATCTGTCTAACGACGTGCCTTTCGCGAGTAATGTCAAGGGAAGATAGCACGTGGATTAATCATGAAGGTCCTTTATATGTTGAAGGTATGTAGACAATAGTGTCTCCTCTCTAAGTGATCGTCGTCTTTGAACGGTAGAACACTAGGGTGACCATGCAAGGCAATTTATTATTACGGGGGCCTACGTAATAATAACTTGCAGTGGATGAGAATCCTGGTGGACTAGGCGGGTCAAGTTAAAGATCACTACTCATTCGAAGCTGTAAAGTTATTCAAGTTTCTATATAGTGGAACGCTAACTGGGGTGGTTGCTATAACACCCTACGATACAGAAACAACACCACGTATTTGTTTGCATCTAACGTTCGATCTATATCACGAGTCCATTGAGACTAGTCATCTAAACAAACCAAAACTGGTTGGCCACCCAACGAGGATATCTCCTCAACGGTCTAGAGTTCTTGTACATGGGTTGTTTCCATGGTGTCTATGGTACCTCATCTTATTTATTGGAAAGAGATTACACTAAACTCTGTCATTTGAGATTTGCCTTATTCCAAGGGATGGTATGGCACGAGCCATGCTTCAACACCCCATTGCATTCTATTCGATATCTATGGAAATTATAACAATCCAGCTGGTGCTCGTGGAGCTCAAAGGATATCAACGTATTCGTCACACGGGTTGGTGTGGCGAAGGATTCTTTTTCCTACTTTGGGCGATCGAAGTCCACTAAGTATGGAATTCATGCTATAAGGTTGAAGACGACCGTTTGATTTCTTCTCCTTTATGAGTCATTTCCTTTCCAATTAGACATATGGCCGATACACGCAAGAGGTACTACGAATTTTGAATTGTTGTTATCCACGTTATCATTGTTTCAAACATGTATGAACAACGCAATCTTGAGGTTTCCATGACCGATGGTATTCTTTATTCTTAGGCGCATGGTAGACTATATTTATCCAAATATACGTTTAGCTTCTTTTATTCTTAGGTATTAAGAAGAAAGATGGCGCCAAAAGGAAGGCCTACACCCAAAAGGGGTTCGTAAATCCATGACTTACTAGGTAAGCCAAACAAGAGTTCTTATGGAAGGACATACGGTTGCGAAAATCGCACGACACGAGGGTAACTTAGTCGACACTAGTGACGAAACTGGTGGTACCGGTTGTTCAAATGGTTCGGATCCCAATAGATTGGGAATGAGTAGCAGCACTACACCTAAAGGTGTGGTCATACGATGTTTTAAATTCTAAGGCTTTTCTAGACTGTAAACCGCGAGACCTCACAGGTGCGAGAGGTGCAGTAGGTTATGTCCATTAAATAAAGACAACGAAGTCGGCTATCAATGCGAGTAAATGCACTCCTTAGTAAACGATTAGGTAAACAAAGAGTCTCCTGCTGAATGCAGCATTAACTTGGTGAAATCCTCCAGTGGAAACTTTAAGGAGTGATACTACGAAGAGGTCATCATGGGGAGGACTCGGATTCTTATGCGAGAGGAGTATTGCTCGCTGATTGGAATTCCAAAGGTAGAAACGGGATCCTAGAACTCGATCATGATTGCTTCCAACGTTGTTGGTTACACTCGACACTTTCACGATCTCTCAAGGGTGGTTCCATACTAGGGAACACCTGATATCAAACGCATTGAGCGCTACATTTGGGGTTTAGCCTCTAAGAACCAAAACATGACCACATCATCCCACCCTACCTTCATCTCCCAAACAGTAACTATCGGAGTTAGTCTCACCAAGGATGTGGTGAGAATGGGAAATTATCAAGGAAATGCATGTGAAATCTACTAGCGACGGGAAGCGAAAGGTAACTCCCGTGATGATAGAAACGAAGGCAATTGCTGCCATAATTGATGCTAGCATCAAGAAATGTGCTGATAACTTACTGAAATCCTAAAAGTGATAAGTGAAAACTTTCTCAAGAGGGCACTTGCATCAATTTAGTAAGACTCAACCAAGAACAAGGATGTTAAGTGTGGCATGATGGCCACTTCAAGCATGAACGTCTCAAGAATGAATCAGGCAAGTGAATTAAAGTGTGGGTGAGCAGAAATTATGGATACCCCACAAGATCCTGATATCGTCATGCGTACGTTCTACACTACATTCTTTATGTGTCAATTCTTTTGATACCAACACCGAGCTTAGCTAGTGTCTTTAGATGTTAAGCTTATACACAAATTAGAGTCTTGTAAGTTAGACACGTTATCAAGTTAGCTAATGGAGAATCAGCGTTAGATTCGTCTCGTCGATACGAATCCAATGATATATAATGTCAAATTTTTTTAAAAAACCACAAGATTCTAACCATGCAATCGATTTGTAAAATTGTTTATGGATAACTTCCCATTTTTTTTGAGTTCAACTCAGAACAGTACCCAATTCGAAACAATAATCCGAGATGGTAAGCCTAATCGCTATCCGAGAGGGTGATCCGAGATGGGAGTCCGTCTGAAATAAGATATCCAAGACGTGATTCGGAATAGTAATCCCAGATGGTCCTAAAGCAAAACCAGAGATCCGAGATACATTGTTTTGATCTCTGAGTCATGGGGAATCATTAAAAGGTCACTAACACATTTCCTATCAACCAACATCTCGCATCCATCTTGTTGGATACATGTGCCAATTCTAGTTCATCTCCATAGAATTCAAAATATGCTTGACCTAGATACAAGCAAGACAGACATATTCTCATTCTATAGAATTTTCCAACGGTAAATTTTGAATGTCAAGAGAAGTTATAAAAGGATGCACTTTGGAACTTGGAGAACAAGAATTTAATATCGATCTTTTACCCATTTATCTGGGTTGTTACAACATAGCTTCTGGCATAGACTTGTTGACGTATAACCGAGCGAAAGTAGGTTGTCCTAAGAAAACTATTCGCATCCCCCTGCCAGACGAAGAAACACTAGTAGTACATGGAGAGAAGCACAAGACGCCCTTACGAATCATTAATTACATGAAGGCCAAAAGTTCCTACAGAAAGGTTGCATAGCCTTTCTAACTCATGTAGTCGACAAGAAAACCGAGGAGCCAAAATTGGAGGAAATAACCATTGTGAAGGAATTCCCTTGAAGTCTTTACATCAGACTTGTCTGGATTACCTCCGCAACGACATGCCAACTTTCGCATTGATTTGGTGCAAGGAGCAGCATCAGTAGCGAAGCCTCCATACCGATTAGCTCCGTCATAAATGCGAAGAGCACAACTTCGAAAGTTGTTAGCCAAAAGACTCATTAGAACGAGTTCCTCGCCATGGGGACTCTGGTGCCTTTTGTCAAGGAGAAGGATGGAACTTTCCGAATGTGCATAGGCTACCTGGAACTAAACAAGTTAACCATCAAGAATCCGTACCCATTACTGAGTATTGATGATCTGTTTGATCAATTACAAGAGTCGAGTTTCTACGCAAAGATTGATTTAAGATCCGGGTATCATCAGCTAAGAATCCAAGAGGAAAGTACTCCTAAAACAGCGTTTAGGACTCGTTACGGTCATTACGAGTTCCTTCTTATGCCTTTTGGCCTAACGAACACCCCTTCAGTATTCATGGATTTGATGAACCGGGTATGTGAGCTATACCTTGACAAATTCGTGATCGTCTTCATAGATGATATTCTGATATACTCACGAATCGAGAAAGAACATGAACAACACCTGAGAACCATTTTGGAATTGCTGAAGAAAGAGCAACTATATGCCAAGTTCTCAAAATGCGAATTTTGGATTCGCGAGGAACAATTTCTTGGCCATGTGGTAAACGAGAACGGAATACATGTTGACCCTTCGAAGATCGAGGCAATAAAGAACTGGACCACGCCAAGAACTCCCATAGAAATACGAAAATTCCTAGGATTAGCAAGATATTACAGGAGATTTATGAAAACTTCTCCAAGGTTGCATAACCGCTAACCTCACTAACCTAGAAGGATAGAAAGTTTGATTGGGGAGAGAAGGAAGAAACAACGTTCCAAGCGTTGAAAGAGAAGCTATGCAAAGCACCAATACTATCCCTCCCGGACGTTACCGATGACTTTGTGGTGTACTGTGATGCATCACATCAAGGTTTGGGTTGCGTGTTAATGCAACAAGAAAAAGTCATCGCGTACGCGTCACGACAGTTGAAAGTTCATGAAAGGAAGTATGCCACGCATGACCTAGAGCTAGGTGTCGTGGTATTTGCCTTGAAGATCTGGCGTCATTATCTATAGGGCACTAAGTGTACCATATTCACAGACCATAAAAGTCTTCAACATATATTCAACCAAAAGGAACTGAATATGCGCCAATGACGTTGGTTGGAACTGTTGAATGATTATGACTGTGAGATCAAGTATCACCCGGGCAAAGCAAATGTTGTAGCAGATGCTTTGAGTATAAAGAAACGAGTCAAAACATTACGGGTGCGAGCTCTAGAGATGACAATCCAGACGAACTTCACAACTCGAGTGCGTGAAGCACAGCAAGAAGCATTGAAACCGGAAAACATTCCAGCTGAACCATTAAAGGGAATGGAAAAGCAATTGGAACCGAACAAGGATGGAACTCTATATTTCATGGGAAGGATTTGGATTCCTATTATGGTGAGTTGCGAAACTTGGTGCTGGACGAAGCACACAAGTCCAGGTACTCGATACACCCAGGATCGGACAAAATGTACCAGGATCTGAGAGAATATTATTGGTGCCCTAATCTCAAGGGAGATATTGCGACCTATGTTGGGAAATGCCTAACTTGTGCAAAGGTCAAGGCCGAGTACCAAAAGCCATCCGGGTTATTACAACAACCAGAGATTCCGGGTTGGAAGTGGGAAAAGATATCAATGGATTTCATTACGAAATTACCACGAACATCTCGAGGTCATGACATGATCTGGGTTATCATTGACCGGCTAACCAAATCAGCTCACTTCCTACCCATCCACGAGAAAGATAGTACGAAGAAACTAGCGGAACTGTACCTGAAGGAGATTGTGGCACGTTATGGTGTGCCAATCTCGATAATCTCTGATAGAGATGGTCGCTTTGTGTCACGTATCTGGCAATCATTTCAAATTAATTTGGTTCTCACTTGGATTTAAGCACAACCTTTCACCCGTAGACCGGGTCAGAGCGAGCGAACCATTCAAACATTAGAAGACATGCTTCGGGCGTGCGTGATGGATTTGGGCAAAACTGGAATACTCATTTACCATTGGTAGAGTTTCCCTACAACAACAGTTATCACACCAGTATCAAGGCCACTCCATTTGAAGCACTATATGGACGAAAGTGCCGATCGCCATTATGTTGTGCGAAAGTCTGTGATAGACAGCTCATTGGTCCCGAACGAGTACAAGAGACCACAGACAAGATATTCAAGATACGTGAGCGTATTAAAGCAGCCCGAGATAGACAAAAGAGCTACGCGGATCGAAGATGCAAACCATTATCCTTCGAGGTGGGATTCAAAGTATTGTTAGTTCTCACCTTGGAAAGGCGTAGCTAGGTTCGAGAAGCGCGGGAAGCTCAACCCGAGGTATATTGGACCTTTTGAAATTCTGGCAAAGATTGGTATAGTGGCTTACAAGTTAAAACTGCCAGAGGAACTCAATAATGTACATGACACATTTCATGTGTCCAATCTAAAGAAAAGTCCAACAAATGACACCGTTATCATTCCAGTAAATGAAATTCATGTTGATGACAAATTACAATTCACCAAAGAACCAGTTGAAGTCATGGACTGGAAGGTCCAAAAGACAAGAAGAAGCCAAATCAAACTGGTGAAAGTTCGCTGGAATTCGCGTCACGGTCCCGAGTATACGTGGGAGCGTGAAGATCAAATCAAGTCAAAATACCCCCACCTGTTCGAGAAGACTTCTTCAGTGGATGTCTCAAGCTGAATTTCGGGACGAAATTCTTTTTAACAGGGGAAGTATGTGACAACTAGCAAATAACTGGTAATTTTGTACAATGTCATCACTAAGTTCATATTATAATCTCATGCATAATTATCGTAATTTAATTCAAAACTGAGTCGTACGTTATTAGGGCAAGTAAATCTGATCATAACATATATTGGTTTCCGTTACGACGAGAAACAGACCAAAACAATGCCCTAAAAGTGATGGTAGAAAGTGCTGGACGCATGTGTTGGAAAACCCGCTGAAACAAATCAGAACAAGGAATAACGGCATGTTAATGTCATACCTGAGTCCATATACAAATGAAAATGCATATTTGAGAACAAATATCACAAAAATACAGAACTTTCCGGTATAACGCCTAAATTGTAAAATTGTCCGTTTCGACCAAAAGGCGACAAATGACGATTTGTCCGCAAGACTAATTCGGAGGATTCCGGATGTCAGGATAGGAATAAAACAATTCTAAACATCCTAAAATAATGTGGGAATAGCAAAAATGCACATAACACATCGTTTCCGGTCATTCGGCAAAAAGTGCACAACTTGACCGGAAAGCGGCCGATCGTCGAAACGACGAATATTTTAGTAGCCGATAGCCTCATGTGGGCGTCTAGTGAACTAGTTAAGCGTTATTTGGGACTTGAAATCCATTCAACTAACATGAGGTCTCGGAAACACAACTTTCGGAAAAGTTCGACGGCGGATCATAAAAGTGCCGATATCGATCGAACGGTCGAACGGAAGACATATCGGCATCCCTAACTCATCGTGTATTCGTCTAGCGAACTAGTCATGAATAATTTTTGATCGGAAATGCACTAATTTGACACCATATTAGTTGTGGTAGTCGAAAACAAATACTTCCGGTAATAAATATATAGTTTCGTTTATTAGCGAATTCTTCGACGATGAGCGATTAGCGACATATCCGTCATCCGAAACCTATTTTGGAGAATCATATGGATTAAATGCAATGTAATTACACCCTAAAAACAAATCTTATGATTAAGATGCTAGATCATTAACCCTAATCACCAAAATTATCTTAATCACCAAAATATCTATTCTTTTTAACATGTGGTAAAAATAAGTTACACTTACCCCCCTCCATTTTGACGGTCACAAAGTGGGTCCCACCCACTTGATTTTGGTTGAAAAATGGTGATGTTAAGCATGGTAGGTTAGATCTTGATGGAACTTGTTTATGATGAAAAATATAAGATAATAATTCTAAGAAATCCTCATCATTATTCACCAAAAAAATTCACAACACCTTCCCCCTTTGCTCCCTACACCCCACGGCTCCACCACCTTCACCACACACCACCATTGTGCCACCCAAGAACACCACATTCCATACCATTTGAAGCCTAATCAAGACTAGTAAAGGAGCTTGCATGGATGGAGATCACTAGGGCCTTCTAAGGAGCTTACTTTTCTTCTAAATCTTCAAGGAACTTGTGCACCCATTGTGAGCTAATCTCCTCCATAATCTAGCTTATTTTTATGCTTAGATTATTAGTGTACAAGTTGATCATCTTGAAAATCAAGAAAAGAAAAGTTAAAAACCCTAAAACACAACATAAAAATAACACTAAATATTGTTTATTTTTGTGTTGATTATATGCTTATATGATTGTTAGATTGTATATTGAAGTTGTTTATGTTGATATTATGATATAAAAGTGAGATGATCTTGTGTGATTTAGTATAAAAATAAGGATTTAAACATGATAAGGTTTAAATCTAAACAAGATCATCACCTACATCATCCATGTAAAATACTACAACTTAAAGATAATTTTTATACATAGGAATGATTTTTATAAGAAGTAAACATATGTATTTAAGTTGTAATCACATTAAAAATGTGTAGTAATCAAAGGGTTACATGCATGAACTTGTTTAAACAACATGCTAAAGTATTGTTTTGAGAAGGATAATAAACATTAAAACCCTCTTGATTTACTAGGATTTTAAACAACAAAAGTCATGGATGATGATATGTAGATTATGTTATATAAATATTAGATGGTTTGTTGATGATGATTATGAGTTTAAACAGGTTTTAAATACGTTTTTAAAACGTGGAAAATGCCATAGTTTAGGGGAAACTATGGCGAAATTTTTTAAAAATCTAATGGTGATTAAAGCATGATTAGTGGGGTGATTAGTGGGACTAAACGCGATTAGCAACCTAAATCGTCATTAAGTGGACTCTAATGACAAGGGTTATCCCTAAATAACCAAGTGTTTAAATAATGTTACAAATATATATATTTATAAGTAAAATAAATACTTTTACAAAAGTACATTCTCATATGGAAAATAATACAAGTATTTGTATGAATATTTGTTACTAATAAATGGTATGTATACATGTGGGTATTGTATATATATATATTTGAAATTTAGGGCATTCACAATAAAATACCCAATCTGATACATAATACAAACACTTAAACAATATACCAAGTATTGGTGACATAATAAGTACATTCTCACAAGGCGTCGAAACAATAAATCGGACAATTAAAGTATGGCGAACATTCAAGATTACACCTTCACGTCGACGACAACGGACGATTCTCGACGAAAACAAACGTGTAATAAACGATGCCGACAACGAGTCTAAATATATAGTTAGACGTTTAACATGTTTATATATTATCGAAATGAAAAATCCGGAAAGTTAAGTATATGAAAAGTTAGAAAATTATAAGTAAAAACTTATAATAAAAATGGGCTATATACATATACATTTGGGCTATGCCCAAAATTGTGAAAAATAATATGTTAGGCCCAAATTCCATAAGTATTCATGGGTGTGGCCCAAAAACAAATAAAAGCCCAAAGATATAAAAAGACATGGGCTAGGCCCAAAGACAAAAAGACATGGGCTAGGCCCAAAGACAAAATTACACGGGCTAGGCCCAGTGACAAGAAAACATGGGCTAGGGCCAAAGACACAAAATTACATGGCCCGGTGACAAGAAAACATGGGCTAGGCCCAATGACATGTGAAGGGCAAGGCCCAGTACACACATTGTTTGAAAACAATAATATATAATATATATATATGTATATATATATGTATATATATATTTTAAGAAATATATATAACAATATTCATCGAACAAACGAACTACCAACACTAAGATCACATTATAAGTTGTTCAATCATAACAAGTAAATAAATAAAAAGAATTCAAGATGAACAACGAGTACAAGGTCCATTGAGATCTAGGTGTCTAATGAAACCAATACGCATGTAGGTTACACACGTTGCGGACACTGAAAGTTACACAGTACGACTTAAAGGAACGCAAAAACTTTGAGTTCATGTCCCTCCTTTCAGTTACTTTAAGTTTTGTTTTAAACTATCGAGGGGAAATACATGTCATGTCAAAATAGTATGTTAGCTGAGTTAGCAGATAACAGATCACTGTGCGTAAGTAGGAAATAACAGTAGTAACCATTAATCACTTAGTGACCAATGTGCAAAAGAGGTAGATCGATTGAGTTTGAGACGCGCTCCACTCCTGGTTGGTATACCCATTGGAGTGCTTTTGTGATCCCAAAATGTCAAAGAAGTCTCGGTTTGGTTACTTACTTATGACACTAGTATATCAGGGTGCTCGCGACACACTGATAGACCCTAAATTAACTCATTGATGCTAATAACGTACTTGGATTTCAATACAGGTTTTCAAAGATGACATTTGGATACGAAAACATTAAACTACATGAACTCGCCAACTTTATGTTGACTTTTTAAAATTACATGTGTTTCAGGACGCAGGACTTGAGCTGGTGATGGGATCCGGGGATTGGATTTTCAAGACAACGATGTACTACTTTTGGAGGGTTTACCCTTTATATCCCAACCTCGTTTGGGTATATAGAGGTCAAAGCCTCAACATGAAATTGTGATGAAAGCACTATCCTATATTGGAACAATGTCTTTTAAACTATGTTTGTAATGGTAATCTAAAACTGATAACAATGTGATTTCACCTTTTGATGGTTGTAATATCGGAACGAAA